>JAKOGI010000010.1:517500-530000 GCA_029747015.1 Carnegiea gigantea | reverse complement strand
GCTTGCATGCCAAACGATACAATATATGATACAATTAGCAATATTGGATACTGATCAATAAATCAGAAAGCATGTTATTAACTAAGCCTTTAAATCTCGGACAATGTGCTATGAAGGTGAGAAAATACATATCTAAAATTTCAGCTTCAAGTAGGACGTAGTCCTTCTCATTTAGGTTATATCCTTCTTGAAATATACTATAATCTCTTATACTACAATCATCAAATTCTAGCCCTGTTCTTCACTGTGCCATCAATCTGGCAATATTCATGAAAGAAAAGTATAGAAAGAGTGATCCTCTATTGTATCCACCCAATACTGGAGCTCAGCCTTTCAGTTATGGACAACGATTTATGGGAAAGTAAGGATGGTGCCCAGCCATGCCGTTTCACGTTAGCTTCCTTTGCCATTGACCGGATTCGTGTCAATTCCGAACTTCCCCTGCAGAGCTGCTCTTATGGACCTGAGTCAAGTAATCAGTTCTCTGGTTATTTAATTTGCTTGCCACCCTTTGAACTTGCAAGGTTCTGCCCCTGTATCTACAAGCTTCGATTCATGTCTCTGCTGACTTCCTTTGGGTATTTGGATATTCAATTGAAAACTAAAATGTTGAAAATTACGCGCGATCTTGCCTTTTTGGGACTGCTATGTTTCCTTTTTCAAAGCATTGCTGGAAGTTTTTAACCAATTTTCGATGAATTGGTTTCGATTTGTAATTTTGATGTGTCGAATGCATGTGAACGTGTGGCTTCGAGGCCTCTCTTTTTGTGAATTTGTTGTTACAATTTTGTTTGGGAATTTTGTACAACATGATTGGCATTTGAATATTTATATGAATTATGCGGTTGAATTCTGGGTTGAGGCTTATGCATTGAGCCCTCACTATGAAGATTTCATTGGCCTTTACTTGTGTCTGACAATATCAAGTCGATTCTGAGAATTTTTCTCTGATGTACAATCACTCAGAGCGTTCGTAGTAATTCACTTTAGTTGTTTACCCACTGCCCATATATTTTTTGCGTATTTGCTGCTTGGTTAGGATGATTTCTCTTTTTGGTATCTTGCTAGCTGCTTGTCTTGGGAAAGATGTATTCTCGGAAGCTGCAATTTATTTGTGGTGTTCACCCTCTAGGATTATGTGTATTGTAATTATTATTCTTGTGTCCTATTGTGAGTCCAACGATCTTTGTTCTATTTTTTTCTCTTCCTGGGGTTTTGTTATTTGTAATGTTTCTTTCAAGTTGTGTACTTTGTATTCTTGAGGAAAAAGCTTCTATTGTGAGTTCAACGATCTTCGCTGCATGTCTTCCTTGGGGCCTTGTCCCATCACAAAAAAGCTTGAAGAAAAAGAAGTAAAAGCTGTCCTAAATAAATATTTTCCCACTAATTTAGTGGCAACTGTCAAGTTGGACACAGCATATGTTATACACTTGGGAGAGTCCATAGTTCCATAATTCTTGAGGATTAATTCTTATATAGTTGTCATTTATAACGTTTCAATTGTATGTGCTTATATCATTTGTGGAAGCATATACTCCTAGGAATGTGGCATACGAATTGGGGGTATTTGAACAGTGCTCAAGACACACACAAAAAAAGGAGAAAGAATTAGCCTAAATTAAGACATTAAAAAATTACACAAGAGTATCTTAAGTTTTGGTAATTGTTTTAAGGACCTCACTTTTTAAAACTAATTATCAAGTACCTTAATTTTCGATGAAACTATTTTGCTGGTCCAAAAAAATAGTTTCAACCCTATTAAAATGAAAAATAATTAGAATAATATTCATCTGCTACTCAAATATATAATAAAAACATAATAGAATAACAAT
The DNA here is from genome assembly GCA_029747015.1 of Carnegiea gigantea. Classification (NCBI taxonomy): domain Eukaryota; kingdom Viridiplantae; phylum Streptophyta; class Magnoliopsida; order Caryophyllales; family Cactaceae; genus Carnegiea; species Carnegiea gigantea. The sequence continues at coordinate 528,168 of JAKOGI010000010.1, read as the reverse complement.
CAAAATATAAAGACATGAGAAATTGATAAAACTTTACAATTTTTTCCAAATTTTTTCAAAGCTTAATACTAATTAAATTAAATTAGATAGTTAAAAATCGAAGAATTTGGAAAATTTATCAAAAATTTCTAAAAATATTGTGTAATAATATGAGAAAAGTATATTATAAGCAATTAAGAACTTTATAAAAACCATAAAAAACATTCAAGAACATTGCATATAATAATTTTTAAAAATTATTTCATTTTTAGAGACAGGTAATCATGTCTTTTGCTATGGAATAAGATCCTGAAAAACAACTTCATCAAAAGCTGAGACACCTGATAATTAATTTTAGAAAGCACGAGTCTCTAAAATAGTTATACCAAAGATTAAGATACCATTGTATAATTTTTTGGATATTAATATATGATTTTTTTTGGGGTCTTGGATACTCAATTTCACTGGAGTCGAGTTACTGTTGGCTTAATAAGACGTAAAGCTCTCCCATTATAAATTTTCTCTATTCACAAGACTCGAATCCGAAATCTTATTTAAAGGGAACAAGTGTCAAACCATTTGAACCAACCTGTGTTAGTGAATATCAGTATATGATTAAAGCAGTCTGACATCTGATTACAAGTGAAGTGAGAACGAGCATTTGTCGAAGTTGCTTACGTGGAAAATAAGACATGGGGGCCACAAAGAAAAGGAATGAGCCGAAGACATTCCTACACGATTTCCTTCTTCATGACAAAATTAAAGCTTCAAGATAGAGAAGAAAAAATTCCTTCCTATTGAATTAGTTGCTCAGAATTTCAATCATATGAAGTCCATTCATATTATATCAGTGAGTTTCAAGTGTTCGTTGATCACTTGATCTTATACTCTTTTATTACTTTTTCTTATTTTTGAGCCCTAAATTTGCATTTTAAGGATTTCAGGTCAAAAGCTAAGCCTTCAATGCAGTTCCCAAATTTCCACTTAATTATTCTTCAAAATTTTATATCTTCATAATCTTTTTAAATTCTACAAATTTTTATGAATCCTCATACATCTGTTATCTTATTCTTTGTATATTGTTTTCAGATATTCTTATTTTCTAGAGGTCTCAACAAAACTTACAAATTTTCTTGCAAAATCTCCACAAATTTTAATTAAACAAAACTAAACTTAAAGTGGTTTCTTGTGGATGGAAATATGAACCCTTCTGTAATTGCAAATTTAGAATGTAACTGTCATACAATATATTATTATAATATGACTGACATAGTGATGAATAAAACACTCAACATGAGAATTTGGAATCAACACAACACGGGACTTATAATAAGTTTTTATAAGATAGTATCACCCAGTATGTCCAAACGAATAACTATGCTACCATTATCACGTAATGTATTACAAATCCAAATCCAATACCTCAAAATCCCGTAATCAACGGGGTAAGGGTGAGGTCTGATATAATAGTCTTACCCCTAAATTGTAAAATTATGGAGAGACTGGTTCCGTTGGACCTCAGTTTTAAAACTATAAACTACTTATTGCTCCATAAACACGAAGCAGATGAAGTTTAAAGAGATATTTTACCTTAATCGCTACAATCCAAGTTGAAAAAATAGTCCAAACTTATCTTTTCAGCTATACAAATTATGGACAAATCACTTGACGCATCACATACTCTCTAAAACCACGCTTACATTGAAAATGTTACCACACGGATCATATCACCAAAACCTACTCAAAGGACGAATGATTAAAATGACCACTTGGAAACGCTAACTTGCTATCTACCAAACTCCACCTCGTGGATGACTTTAGTCTTTGCCAAATGACAGTCATTCAGATCTCCATCTCGTAGAGATATTTTGCAAAAACAACACCTAATCGTAAATTATGTGGTGCCGTTCTTTGGTGGCAATCATGCTTTTCATCTGGAAGAGACCTTCAATTTAGCACAGATTAAGTAGAACTGGTAAAAGTATCTTATGTTCTAAAAATTTATTAATTTAGAAAAAATATGAGGATCTTAAAATATTAATTTTCATGAATCTACAAATTGAAATAATCTTTACGTTGAATTCATTCAGTTCATGTTTAATTCGTGTGATTTGGGTTTCAATTTTCACACTAAACTCTTTAATTATTAAATCACTTGTTGGTATTTGACTCTAAAAGAGAGACTCTTCTATTTTTCCAATGATTGAGCAAGTCTCATTTATTATTCCTATATCACAAATTTCAGTGATTGAGCATATCCTGTTTGTTATTACTGCTATATTAAAATTTTGGAAAATTATTTGAATACAAATTTGGTTTGAATTTATGTTGTAAAATAGACCAATTATAAGTAAGCAAAAGGAATTCAAGTCTAAAAGCATATTATGTTCAACGTTCAGAAAGCTTGCTAATTTGGAAAACTACCAACATAAAAAAAAATAATAAAATTGAAAGCTTCTGCAATATAACCATTATCTAAATGATTCTTTGTTTTCTCACCTCAAATATTTTTTTAAAAAATGTCCATTTCCTCATAAAAGGAGAAAATGACGATGTTGGACAAATAATATCCCCCAAGGTGACTGGGTAGAGACTGCTAACTGTGACAACAGTACTGCTCCTCAACATGACTGTAACAGTAGGTAATGGGAAAAAGAAAATGACTAAGTCATGGTCATGGCCATGCCCTAATAATTCAATTTAATTTTCTGCCCTAAGTATGCTGATTGCAAACATAGTACCCCTGATTCTTAAATTTAAAATGACTAAGTCACCATAGGACAAGTCATTTCAATTCAAAAACAGTGCAGCTTTCGAATTAAATTTTACGGCCAATATAGGTGCACTAATGTACCATTCCTTTTTAAAAATAATAAAAATCATATAGTTCTGATAATATTGAAGCAACAGTAATATTTCATACTAATATAACCACATATGAAAAACAAGGTTGATAAAGTTTCTACATAACACAAACGGCATGTAAAATATGAAGATGACTACACAAAGGACATGTAAAAATGTGAAAATTCACGTTTATTCAGGCCCGAAAGTCTTGAAGAACCAATGATGCTTCCAATTAGTGAAGAACTTCCCAGCAATGAAGCCAACAATGAATCCACTTCCACAACCCAACGAGATTATGATCCACTCCACCATATCAAAATATGAGTGTTCCTCATCCCCTTCACTTGACAAAGTTGGTGGCAATGGAGCTGATTCGTCAACATGATTCTCACAACTCTTGGACAATGGATTTCCACACAATCCTGGGTTACCCTCAAATGCACTGCTTTTGAACGTGCTGAATTGGTTCCCTTGTGGTATTGGCCCTGTGAGCTGATTGTAAGAGACATCGAAAACCTCAGGAGATGTGACACCTTTAATTCTTAGGGAATCTCCCCAGAGAGATTGTTCCACGAGAGGTCTAATGACTCAAGATCTTTTATGTTCCTTAAGGATGACGGAATGCTTCCATCAATGTTGTTGTAGGACAAGTTGAGTCCTTCAAGTGCAACTAGATCTCCAATGGACTCCGAAATTGGTCCTTGGAACTTATTGCTCGAGAGATCAGTAACTTTGAACACATTCAAAACCTTGTTGTACACCAGCTCATTGCCTTTGTTGGTGATGGTAATCGAGTAATTGTAATAAAATCTTAGACTCGACTTAGCCAGCCCCTTCCAATCATTTAAGTCTGAGATAGCAATTACCGTCTCTGATGGACCGGGACCATTTGTACCCTTCATGGTATTTCACGTCTGAATATAGTCAAATAGCAATAATCCCACGTGAAAATTATGGGAAAGATCCATGGTGCGTAATTTGGTGAACTCAACATCAAAGTCTGGGGTTTTTACAGGGCCAGGGCCATGGAATCTGTTGCACCGCAAAACAAGAATATGTAGCACCGGAAGACATCCTAGCCACGATGGGAAAGTATCGTGGATGTGATTCCTCCCAACATCTAGCACCTTAAGTTGTTTATAATTTGCCAAACTTCTTGGTAGCCTTCCTCTGAACTGATTTTCGCTCAAGTTAATGAGAGCTTCAATTTACATGATTTTGTGTATGTTGCCGGAATGACGCCATGGAATTTATTGCCTTGTAGATTTAGCACTACCAAAGAACCCCCAAGATTGCCCATGCATTGCGGAAGCTCCCACTGATGTTGTTGTTGGAGATTGTTGGAAACCTTCTTCCCAGTAGCAAGAAAAAGAAAAGAAACAAACTTAGCATTAGTTTTGCTGAGCTGGCAAGTTAGTTATAAGATTAGTTCGCAAGATATTTTCATTCAGCCTCTGTGTATAAGGAAGCATTCATCATTTGTATTAATCAAGCTTACACAGAATAATAAAATACAACTTTCACATAATCTCTCTGTTTCTCTCTCTATGTTTTTCTCACGAATTCTTTGCAAGCTGATTGAACGATAATCCAAGATCGAGAATGTGTTCATATCAGAAATTTTGATATGATATCAGAACAGGTGATACGATTCTGTGATTTTGCTCATTATTTTTCGATCATTTGAATTGTGTCTTCGATTCAATCAGTTTTTTTTCATTTGATGTATTTTCATTCTTCACTATTCTCGATATTCTGCTTTCTGCATCTCAGAACTGGAATTCTGGAATTTCTGAGAACTTGTAGGTTGTTTGTTGTTGGTCTTCTTGAATCATTCTTTGAGCTTATTGATTCTTTGAATCTTGTATACGACGGTGTTCGTTTCTTGTTTTGTGTTTGTCAAATTCTATAAGAATGGCTCAAACTCAGCAGATAGAACAAGATCAAATTCCATTAAAACATTACTTACTTGATCTTGTACATATTTTGTTTCTTCATCATTCTAATAATCCCAATTGTCGTCTTACCAATGAACTTCTCAATGGAATCAATTATGGCCAATGGAAGAGGTCATGTGAGATAGCTCTTAGTGCAAAGAACAAACTATCGTTTGTGAATGGTGCTTATGAGAAGCCTGCAGATGGATCACCATTGCTGCCTTCGTGGTAAAGATGTAATAGCATGGTTATATCATGGATATTGCACTCAGTTGATAAAGACATTGCAGCTAGTATCATTTACACTCCCATTGCAGCACAGATCTAGAAAGACTTATCACAGAGGTTCAGTTTCAGTCAAGGCACCAAGATTTACTAGTTCCAAAAAGAGATGAGCAATCTTTCTGAGGGTAATCTACCTATTTTTGCATATGTCACAAAATGCAAACAACTTTGGGATGAGTACATAGTCTTGGTAGAGCCTTGTGCATGGGCATCTACAGATTCTGCAGTGAAACTTATAGAAAGCCAGCAACTAATGCAGCTCTTAATAGGCTTGAATGATAGTTATCATGTTGTAAGGAGCAACATTTTGATGTTGAATCCTTTGCCATCAGTAAGCCAAGCTTCTAGTATAGTTTTGCAAGAAGAACAGCAAAAGGAAATTAAGAATACTATTGCGCCTATTCAAATGGATGTTGATCCTTCTGCTTTCTTGGCAAATTAGAGAAGACAATTTACTTTGAACAAACCTGCTTTGAATCCTCCTTATTTCTCTCGTGCTAATCAGTCTGGTTTGCAGCCTTTAACTTATTCTCAGCCTTATAATGGTCTTTCTGATGGAAGAAGGAATAATATGCAGTGCAATTATTGCAAAAACTAGGACATACTATAGACAAGTGTTTCAAACTACAAAGGCTATGAAATCAGTCCAACCAGGATAAAAGGATAGCTGCTTCAGTTCAACAATTAGATTCAGGTTCTGACTTTCATGATGTTTCAAATCAATCCTTACGACATCATACTTTAACAGCAGAACAATATGAACAAGTTTTGGCATTGCTAAGCAAGCAAAATGTGGAAGTTACTGCCTATATACCAAGTCAACATTCTGGATTCTTGGCTGGTAAGTCAATTTGTTTGTTATCTGCATAACCTGAGCTGAGTTGGATAGTGGATAGTGGAGCTATTGACCATATATCTCCATGCCTACATTTGTTTAAATCATATACTCCAATGAGACAGGGATGTTTTATAACAATGCCAAATGGGAAGAAGATCCAGATTAAACACATTGGCGGTGTTGTTTTGAGTGAAGGACTTACTTTGCAGGATGTCTTGCATGTACTAGACTTCCAGTTTAACTTACTTTCAGCAAGCAAGCTAATTAAGCACATATCTACTGGTATAGTTTTTACTCCTAATTCATGTTATTTACAGGACCATTTAAGGAACAAGAGGGTGGCCCTTGGTGAAGAAAATGGGGGTTTATACTTGGTCAAGCCATTTGGTACAGCTTCTTCTGGTTCATCATTATAGCAACAACAGATTCAGTCTACTTCTTGTCTCTCTATTTTAGAACTTTGGCATTACAGGCTGGGACATCCCTCTTCTCAACATATGACACATATACAAGGATTGCCATGTAAAGCATCTACTAGTATTTACAGTATATGTTCACAAGCTAAACTACATAGAGCTTCTTTTCCTTTGAGTAGTAGTAGAGCAAATAAAGCTTTTGAGCTTCTACATGTAGACATGTGGGGTCCTTATAGGGTTTCTACCTATGATGGTTACAAGTTGTTCTTGTCTATTATGGATGACTATACTAGAGCTACTTGGATATTTTTGATGACAAATAAAAGCAGTGCCTTCCATTTGTTGGAATCTTTCATTGCATTTGTTGATACTCAGTTTTGTGCCCAAGTAAAGATTATTAGGTCTGATAATGGTCCTGAGTTTGGTGATCAACATGCTCTAGTATTTTACAGTAGCAAGGGCATCATGCATCAAACCTCCTGTATGGATACTCCACAGCAAAATGGAGTAGTGGAAAGGAAACACAAACAGTTATTAGAGGTAGCTAGGGCTTTGAAGTTTCAGTCTAAGGTTCCCACCAAATTTTGGGGAGATTATGTCTGGACAGCTACATATTTAATTAACAGATTGCCAAATTCTGTTCTTGGTTTTAAAATACCATATGAACTCTCTTACAACAAGCAGCCTAACTATGAGCATCTAAGGACCTTTGGTTGCTTATGTTTCATATCAACTTTGAAGAATGGGAGAAGTAAGTTTGAACCAAGAGTACATCCATGTATTTTTTTGCATTATCCTATGGGTAAGAAGGCATATAAAGTTTACAATCTTGTTGTAACACCCCAGGCATCCCGACACCGAGGTATTATCGGCTTTGGGGACTGAAAGGTGCCCCTGTATGGTTTTGTCCTTCGGCTAATGGGCGTTTAAGCCTTTCACCAAAAGGCGCCTCGATGTGTTGAGGTATCCCCACCCTTATAAAGGGTGGTGCGTTCTCCTTAACCACTAATGTGGGACAGCCGTAGCCTCTAAGGGTGGGGATACCTCAACACATCGAGGCGCCTTTTGGTGAAAGGCTTAAACGCCCGTTAGCCGAAGGACAAAACCATGCAGGGGCACCTTTCAGTTCCCAAAGCGGACAATACCTAGGTGTCGGGATTTCTGGGCCGTTACAGCTGGTATCAGAGCAGGTTCTCAGACCGGTGTTCTAGCAAGGACGCTGGGCCCTCTTACGGGGGGAGGGAGGCTACGGCTGTCCCACATCGGTGGTTGAGGAGAACGCACCACCCATTATAAGGGTGGGGATACCTCAACACATCGAGGCGCGTTTTGATGAAAGGCTTAAACGTCCGTTAGCCGAAGGACAAAACCGTGTAGTGGCATCTTTTAGTCCCCAAAGCGGACAATACCTCGGTGTCGGGATGCCTGGGCGGTTACAGCGGGTATCAGGGCAGGTTCCCGGACCAGTGTTCCAGCGAGGACGCTGGGCCCTCTTACAGGGGGAGGGAGGCTACGGCTGTCCCACATCGGTGGTTAAGGAGAACGCACCACCCTTTATAAGGGTGGGGATACCTCAACACATCGAGGCGCCTTTTGGTGAAAGGCTTAAACGCCCGTTAGCCGAAGGACAAAACCGTGCAGGGGTACCTTTCAGTCCTCAAAGCGGACAATACCTCGGTGTCGGGATACCTGAGCCGTTACACTTGTGACCAAAAGAGTTTAGTACAGCAGGGATATATTATTTCATGAACAACATTTTTCTTATACACAACTTTCTTCTTCTGACACTGTGTTGCCCAATAGCATTTTTTTAACCTTTGATACTTCTCTTTATCAACCTGATACATCAATTGGTTCCTCAAATGCTAAAAATTCTACTGACAATTTATCTCTACATTCTCCTCAGATCCAATCTTCCCCTGCTTCTTCTCAAAATGACTCTCTTTTACCTCATTTTTCAGCCTCACAACACTTGCCTCCTCCTCAAGTTGCAACTAGAAAATCCACTAGAACTTCTAAACCTCCATCATATTTACAAGATTATGTTTGTTCTCACAAAACCAAATCTCAATCTTCTACCACACAACATTGGCGTAACTTGGTTACATTTTCAGCATTTACATTAGTCCAGCAACAACAAATAACTCAGCTTGACCACTTACATGAGACAACCACTTACAAAGAAGTTGCTTTATCACCTCACTGGGTAAAAGCAATGAATGCTAAACTGATGCATTACAAGCAAATCATACTTGGACTGAGGTTGATTTACCTCTTGGAAAAAGAGCTATTAGCTCTAAATGGGTCTACAAAATTAAGCTAAAGGCTGATGGATCCTTAGAGAGATACAAAGCAAGGCTAGTTATCAGAGGCAATACACAAAAAGAGGGGATTGAGTGCACTGAAACATTTTTCCCAGTGGCGAAAATGACCACCATCAGAATAATCATAGCTCTTGCAGCAGCTAGGAAATGGCCTCTTTATCAACTTGATGTTAACAATGCATTTTTACATGGGGATTTGTATGAAGAGGTATATATGAAGATGCCTGAGGGCATTCCTAACCCTGCCAATAAAGTATGTAGATTGCGAAAGTCTTTGTATGGGCTTAAACTAGCATCTAGACATTGGCATGCCAAACTTGCTGATTTTCTCAAAACACAAGGCTATACACAGTCCAAAAATGATTATAGCCTTTTCCTCAAACATTCAGCTTAGCATCTCAACATAGTAGCTGTGTATGTTGATGATATTTTATTAACAGGTTCAGACCTAGCAGTCATTCAAGACTTTAAGCAGAGCTTAAATACTGCCTTTGGTATCAAAGATTTGGGATTCCTTCATTATTTTTTGGGCTTTGAAGTCACTCACCATCATCATGCTGTTAGTCTTACTCAAACAAAGTTCACTCAAGATTTACTTAAAGAAGCTGGTCATTTACATGATAAGTCAACTACCACACCACTCCCTATAAATTGCAAACTTACCCCTAACATTGGGGTGCCCATAGAAGATCCTACGTTGTACAGAACCTATATTGGCAAGTTAAATTTCCTTTCTAACACACGCCCGGACATCTCCTTTGCAGTTTAGACCTTGAGCCAATTCATGCGGCAGCCCACATGTCTCACATGGCAGCTTTAGATCACCTTCTCAGATATGTCTCTCGGACTGCAGGTCAGGGCATCTTACTTAGAGGCAATGACTCTCTTCAACTCACAGCATATCCTAATTCAGACTGGACATCTTGTCCAACGAGCAGAAGATTAATAATTGGCTATGTGATTCTCTTGGACAGATCTCCCATCAGTTGGAAATCCAAATAGCAAGGAACAATTGTGAGATCTTCAGCTGAGGCTGAGTATAGAGCAATGGCATAGGCAGCTACTAAGGTTACATGGCTAGTTAACCTTCTTCAAGAATTGGGTGCCTCCAAGCTCAAGCCTGTCATTCTACACTGTGACAATCAATTTGCCTTGCATATTGCCCGCAACACTTTCTTTCACGAATGTACAAAACACATTGAAATTGACTGCTACTTCACCAGGGATAAAGTAATGGAAGGATTAATACAGTTGAGCTATGTTTCTACACAGTCATAGCTGGCAGATGTATTAGCCGAAATCTTCCCTTTTCAGCAATATTAGACCCTATTGGACAAGCTTGGCATGTTGCCTCAACATTCCAAGCTTGAGGGGGGGTGTTGGAAACCTCCTTCCTAGCAGCAAGAAAAAGAAAAGAACCAAACTTAGCATTAGTTTTGCTGAGCTAGCAAGTTAGTTACAAGATTAGTTAGCAACATATTTTCATTCAGCCTCTGTTTATAAGGAAGCATTCATCATTTGTATTAATCAAGCTTACACAAAATAATAATATACAACTTTCATATAATCTCTCTGTTTCTCGCTCTATGTTTTTCTCATGAATTCTTTGCAAGCTGATTGAATGATAATCCAAGATCGAGAATGTGTTCATATTAGAAATTTTGATAGAGATATTAAGGTACCTTAGGGAAGTCATATTGCAAATACGCCGAAGGTCTCCATCCAACTTATTTGTAGATGCAATATAGACTTTTGCAGTGGCGGAAGGGAAAATGAGAGATCCCACGAGCAAGTTGTTATTAAGGGACACTGCTGTTAGACCACTCCGTTGGAACCATTCTTGAGGCCTTTCAAATCCTGTTATGGCATTATGAGAGAGGGCTAGGACACGGAGTGTATCGATGTTATTGTTTAGCAACCACAGTGGTATGCGACTAGTAATCTTGTTCTCTAAGAGGTGCAGTTCTTCAAGCTCATCTTGGTCCTTGAGAAATTATGGGAACTCAGTCAAGTTGCATGAGTTCAACTTCAGTATTTCGAAC